>CP092870.1:33281886-33290927 GCA_030710605.1 Cordylochernes scorpioides
AAAATAATTATAAAAACTTTAAAATCTTGCATGGTAAAACTAACGATCTTTTTGAAAAATAAAATTAACTCGTAACGATTGTTCGCCAATTATAACGTATTTTCAAAGAAGGTAAAGGCATTTTTGAATGAAAGGTAAGAATAGCACGCGCGCCAAATAGGTAAAGGCGTTTTGAATACATGAAGAAAATAAGAAAAAAAATAAAAATAGCTTGTAGTTTAAGACCTAGCGATAAAATAATTATAAAAACTTTGAAATCTTGCTTTGCAAAACTAACGATCTTTTTGAAAAATAAAAAATTAACTCATAACGATTGTTCGCCAATTATAACGTATTTTCAAAGTAGGTAAAGGCATTTTTGAATAAAAGGTAAGTATAACACGCGCGCCAAATAGGTAAAGGCGTTTTTGAATACATAAAAAAAATAAAAAATAAAAAAATACCTTATAGTTTAAGACCTAGCGACAAAATAAATATAAAAACTCTAAAATCTTGCTTGGCAAAACTAACGATCTTTTTGAAAAATAAAAAAAATTAACTAATAACGATTGTTCGCCAATTATAACGTATTTTCAAAGTAGGTAAAGGCATTTTTGAATAAAAGGTAAGTATAACACGCGCGCCAAATAGGTGAAGGCGTTTTTGAATACATAAAGAAAATAAAAATATATATATATAGCTTGTAGTTTAAGACCTAGCGATAAAATAATTATAAAAACTTTAAAATCTTGCATGGTAAAACTAACGATCTTTTTGAAAAATAAAAAAAATTAACTCATAACGATTGTTCGCCAATTATAACGTATTTTCAAAGTAGGTAAAGGCATTTTTTTAAATAAAAGGTAAGAATAACGCGCGCGCCAAATAGGCAAAGGCGTTTTTGAATACATTAAGAAAATAAAAAAAATTTGGAAAATAGCTTGTAGTTTAAGACCTAGCGATAAAATAATTATAAAACTTTAAAATCTTGCTTGGCAAAACTAACGAACTTTTTGAAAAATAAAAAATTAACTCATAACGATTGTTCGCCAATTATAACGTATTTTCAAAGTAGGTAAAGGAATTTTTTAATAAAAGGTAAATATAACACGCGCGCCAAATAGGTAAAGGCGTTTTAGAATACATAAAAAAATAAATAAAATAGCTTGTAGTTTAAGACCTAGCGATAAAATAATTATAAAAACTTTAAAATCTTGCTAGGCAAAACTAACGATCTTTTTGAAAAATAAAAAATTAACTTATAACGATTGTTCGCTAATTATAACGTATTTTCAAAGTAGGTAAAGGCATTTTTGAATAAAAGGTAAGTATAACACGCGCGCCAAATAGGTAAAGGCGTTTTTGAATACATAAAAAAAAAATAAAAAAATAGCTTGTAGTTTAAGACCTAGCGATCAAATAATTATAAAAACTTTAAAATCTTGCTTGGCAAACTAACGATCTTTTTGAAAAATAAAAAAAATTAACTCATTACGATTGTTCGCCAATTATAACGTATTTTCAAAGTAGGTAAAGGCATTTTTTTAAATAAAAGGTAAGAATAACGCGCGCGCCAAATAGGTAAAGGCGTGTTTCAATACATAAAGAAAATTTAAAAAAACATTAAAAAATAGCTCGTAGTTTAAGACCTAGCGATAAAATAATTATAAAAACTTTATAATCTTGCATGGTAAAACTAACGATCTTTTTGAAAAATAAAAAAAATTAACTCATAACAATTGTTCGCCAATTATAACGTATTTTCAAAGTAGGTAAAGGCATTTTTTTAAATAAAAGGTAAGAATAATCCGCGCGCCAAATAGATAAAGGCGTTTTTGAATACATAAAGAAAATTAAAAAAATAAAAAATAGCTTGTAGTTTAAGACCTAGCGATAAAATAATTATTAAAACTTTAAAATCTTGCTTGGCAAAACTAACGATCTTTTTGAAAAATAAAAAATTAACTCATAACGATTGTTCGCCAATTATAAAGTATTTTCAAAGTAGGTAAAGGCATTTTTGAATAAAACGTAAGTATAACACGCGCGCCAAATAGGTAAAGGCGTTTTTGAATACATAAAAAAAAAATAAAAAAATAGCTTGTAGTTTAAGACCTAGCGATAAAATAATTATGAAAACTTTGAAATCTTGCTTGGCAAACTAACGATCTTTTTGAAAATTAAAAAAAATTAACTCATAAAGATTGTTCGCCAATTATAACGTATTTTCAAAGTAGGTAAAGGCATTTTTTTTAATAAAAGGTACGAATAACGCGCGCGCCAAATAGATAAAAGCGTTTTTGAATACGTGAAGAAAATTTAAAAATAAAATAAAAAATAGCTTGTAGTTTAAGACCTAGCGATAAAATAATTATAAAAACTTTAAAATCTTGCTTGGCAAAACTAACGATCTTTTTGAAAAATAAAAAAAAATAACTCATAACGATTGTTCGCCAATTATAACGTATTTTCAAAGTAGGTAAAGGCATTTTTGAATAAAAGGTAAATATAACACGCGCGCCAAATAGGTAAAGGCGTTTTTGAATACATAAAAAAAATAAAAAAATAGCTTGTAGTTTAAGACCTAGCGATAAAATAATTATAAAAACTTTAAAATCTTGCATGGTAAAACTAACGATCTTTTTGAAAAATAAAATTAACTAGTAACGATTGTTCGCCGATTATAACGTATTTTCAAAGAAGGTAAAGGCATTTTTGAATGAAAGGTAAGAATAGCACGTGCGCCAAATAGGTAAAGGCGTTTTTGAATACATAAAGAAAATAAAATAAAATAAAAATAGCTTGTAGTTTAAGACCTAGCGATAAAATAATTATAAAAACTTTAAAATCTTGCTTGGCAAAATTAACGATCTTTTTGAAAAATAAAAAAAATTAACTAATAACGATTGTTCGCCAATTATAACGTATATTCAAAGTAGGTAAAGGCATTTTTTTAAATAAAAGGTAAGAATAACGCGCGCGCCAAATAGGTAAAGGCGTTTTTGAATACATGTAGAAAATAAAAAAATTTGGAAAATAGCTTGTAGTTTAAGACCTCTAGCGATAAAATAATTATAAAACTTTAAAATCTTGCTTGGCAAAATTAACGATCTTTTTGAAAAATAAAAAATTAACTCATAACGATTGTTCGCCAATTATAATGTATTTTCAAAGTAGGTAAAGGCATTTTTGAATAAAAGGTAAGTATAACACGCGCGCCAAATAGGTAAGGTGTTTTTGAATACATAAAGAAAATAAAAAATAGCTTGTAGTTTAAGACCTAGCGATAAAATAATTATAAAAACTTTAAAATCTTGCATGGTGAAACTAACGATCTTCTTGAAAAATAAAAAAATTAACTCATAACGATTGTTCGCCAATTATAACGTATTTTCAAAGTAGGTAAAGGCATTTTTTTAATAAAAGGTAAGAATAACGCGCGCGCCAAATAGGTAAAGACGTTTTTGAATACATAAAGAAAATTAAAAAAAAATAAAAAATAGCTTGTAGTTTAAGACCTAGCGATAAAATAATTATAAAAACTTTAAAATCTTGCTTGGCAAAACTAACGATCTTTTTGAAAAATAAAAAATTAACTCATAACGATTGTTCGCCAATTATAACGTATTTTCAAAGTAGGTAAAGGCATTTTTGAATAAAAGGTAAGTATAACACGCGCGCCAAATAGGTAAAGGCGTTTTTGAATACATAAAGAAAATTAAAAAAAACATTAAAAAATAGCTCGTAGTTTAAGACCTAGCGATAAAATAATTATAAAAACTTTAAAATCTTGCATGGTAAAACAAACGATCTTTTTGAAAAATAAAAAAAATTAACTCATAACAATTGTTCGCCAATTATAATGTATTTTCAAAGTAGGTAAAGGCATTTTTTTAATAAAAGGTAAGAATAACGCGCGCGCCAAATAGATAAAGGCGTTTTTGAATACATAAAGAAAATTAAAAAATAAATAAAAAATAGCTTGTAGTTTAAGACCTAGCGATAAAATAATTATAAAAACTTTAAAATCTTGCTTGGCAAAACTAACGATCTTTTTGAAAAATAAAAAAAATTAACTCATAACGATTGTTCGCCAATTATAACGTATTTTCAAAGTAGGTAAAGGCATTTTTGAATAAAAGGTAAGTATAACACGCGCGCCAAATAGGTAAAGGCGTTTTTGAATACATAAAAAAATATAAAAAAATAAAAAAATAGCTTGTAGTTTAAGACCTAGCGATAAAATAATTATAAAAACTTAAAAATCTTGCTTGGCAAAACTAACGATCTTTTTGAAAAATAAAAAAATTAACTCATAACGATTGTTCGCCAATTATAACGTATTTTCAAAGTAGGTAAAGGCATTTTTGAATAAAAGGTAAGTATAACACGCGCGCCAAATAGGTAAAGGCGTTTTTGAATACATAAAAAAAAATAAAAAAATAGCTTGTAGTTTAAGACCTAGCGATAAAATAATTATAAAAACTTTAAAATCTTGCATGGTAAAACTAACGATCTTTTTGAAAAATAAAAAAATTAACTCAACGGTTGTTCGCCAATTATAACGTATTTTCAAAGTAGGTAAAGGCCTTTTTGAATAAAAGGTTAGAATAGCACACGCGCCAAATAGGTAAAGGCACTTTTGAATACATAAAGAAAATAAAAATAAAATAAAAATAGCTTCTAGTTTAAGTCCTAGCGATAAAATAATTATGAAAACTTTAAAATCTTGCTTGGCAAAACTAACGATCTTTTTGAAAAATAAAAAAAATTAACTCATAACGATTGTTCGCCAATTATAACGTATTTTCAAAGTAGGTAAAGGCATTTTTTTAATAAAAGGTACGAATAACGCGCGCGCCAAATAGATAAAGGCGTTTTTGAATACATAAAGAAAATTAAAAAAAAAAAAAAAATAGCTTGTAGTTTAATACCTAGCGATAAAATAATTATAAAAACTTTAAAATCTTGCCTGGCAAAACTAACGATCTTTTTGAAAAATAAAAAAAAAATAACTCATAACGATTTTTCGCCAATTATAACGTATTTTCAAAGTAGGTAAAGGCATTTTTGAATAAAAGGTAAGTATAACACGCGCGCCAAATAGGTAAAGGCGTTTTTGAATACATAAAAAAAATAAAAAAATAAAAAATAGCTTGTAGTTTAAGACCTAGCGATAAAATAATTATAAAAACTTTAAAATCTTGCATGGTAAAACTAACGATCTTTTTGAAAAATAAAAAAAATTAACTCATAACGGTTGTTCGCCAATTATAACGTATTTTCAAAGTAGGTAAAGGCCTTTTTGAATAAAAGGTTAGAATAGCACACGCGCCAAATAGGTAAAGGCACTTTTGAATACATAAAGAAATAAAGAAATTAAAAAATAACTTGTTGTTTAAGACCTAGCGATAAAATAATTATAAAAACTTTAAAATCTTGCATGGTAAAATTAACGATCTTTTTGAAAAATAAAATTAACTCGTAACGATTGTTCGCCAATTATAACGTATTTTCAAAGAAGGTACAGGCATTTTTGAATGAAAGGTAAGAATAGCACGCGCGCCAAATAGGTAAAGGCGTTTTTGAATACATAAAGAAAATAAAAATAAAATAAAAATAGCTTCTAGTTTAAGTCCTAGCGATAAAATAATTATGAAAACTTTAAAATCTTGCTTGGCAAAACTAACGATCTTTTTGAAAAATAAAAAAAATTAACTCATAACGATTGTTCGCCAATTATAACGTATTTTCAAAGTAGGTAAAGGCATTTTTTTTTATTAAAAGGTACGAATAACGCGCGCGCCAAATAGATAAAGGCGTTTTTGAATACATAAAGAAAATTTAAAAAAAAATTAAAAATAGCTTGTAGTTTAAGACCTAGAGATAAAATAATTATAAAAACTTTAAAATCTTGCTTGGCAAAACTAACGATCTTTTTGAAAAATAAAAAATTAACTCATAACGATTGTTCGCCAATATATAACGTATTTTCAAAGTAGGTAAAGGCATTTTTGAATAAAAGGTAAGTATAACACGCGCGCCAAATAGGTAAAGGCGTTTTTGAATACATAAAAAAAATAAAAAATAAAAAAATAGCTTGTAGTTTAAGACCTAGCGATAAAATAATTATAAAAACTTTAAAATCTTGCATGGTAAAACTAACGATCTTTTTGAAAAATAAAAAAAATTAACTCATAACGGTTGTTCGCCAATTATAACGTATTTTCAAAGTAGGTAAAGGCCTTTTTGAATAAAAGGTAAGAATAGCACACGCGCCAAATAGGTAAAGGCACTTTTGAATACATAAAGAAATAAAGAAATTAAAAAATAACTTGTAGTTTAAGACCTAGCGATAAAATAATTATAAAAACTTTAAAATCTTGCATGGTAAAACTAACGATCTTTTTGAAAAATAAAATTAACTCGTAACGATTGTTCGCCAATTATAACGTATTTTCAAAGTAGGTAAAGGCATTTTTGAATAAAAGGTAAGTATAAAACGCGCGCCAAATAGGTAAAGGCGTTTTTGAATACATAAAGAAAATAAAAAATATATATAGCTTGTAGTTTAAGACCTAGCGATAAAATAATTATAAAAACTTTAAAATCTTGCATGGTAAAACTAACGATCTTTTTGAAAAATAAAAAAAATTAACTCATAACGATTGTTCGCCAATTATAACGTATTTTCAAAGTAGGTAAAGGCATTTTTTTAAATAAAAGGTAAGAATAACGCGCGCGCCAAATAGGTAAAGGCGTTTTTGAATACATGAAGAAAATAAAAAAATTTGGAAAATAGCTTGTAGTTTAAGACCTAGCGATAAAATAATTATAAAACTTTAAAATCTTGCTTGGCAAAACTAACGATCTTTTTGAAAAATAAAAAATTAACTCATAACGATTGTTCGCCAATTATAACGTATTTTCAAAGTAGGTAAAGGCATTTTTGAATAAAAGGTAAGTATAACACGCGCGCCAAATAGGTAAGGCGTTTTTGAATACATAAAGAAAATAAAAAATAGCTTGTAGTTTAAGACCCAGCGATAAAATAATTATAAAAACTTTAAAATCTTGCATGGTGAAACTAACGATCTTCTTGAAAAATAAAAAAATTAACTCATAACGATTGTTCGCCAATTATAACGTATTTTCAATGTAGGTAAAGGCATTTTTGAATAAAAGGTAAGTATAACACGCGCGCCAAATAGGTAAAGGCGTTTTTGAATACATAAAAAAAATTAAAAAAATTAAAAAATAGCTTGTAGTTTAAGACCTAGCGATAAAATAATTATAAAAACTTTAAAATCTTGCATGGTAAAACTAACGATCTTTTTGAAAAATAAAAAAATTAACTCATAACGATTGTTCGCCAATTATAACGTATTTTCAAAGTAGGTAAAGGCATTTTTGAATAAAAGGTAAGTATAACACGCGCGCCAAATAGGTAAAGGCGTTTTTGAATACATAAAAAAATAAAAAATAAAAAATAGCTTGTAGTTTAAGACCTAGCGACAAAATAATTATAAAAACTTTAAAATCTTGCTTGGCAAAACTAACGATCTTTTTGAAAAATAAAAAAAATTAACTCATAACGATTGTTCGCCAATTATAACGTATTTTCAAAGTAGGTAAAGGCATTTTTGAATAAAAGGTAAGTATAACACGCGCGCCAAATAGGTAAAGGCGTTTTTGAATACATAAAGAAAATAAAAATATATATATAGCTTGTAGTTTAAGACCTAGCGATAAAATAATTATAAAAACTTTAAAATCTTGCATGGTAAAACTAACGATCTTTTTGAAAAATAAAAAAAATTAACTCATAACGATTGTTCGCCAATTATAACGTATTTTCAAAGTAGGTAAAGGCATTTTTTTAATAAAAGGTAAGAATAACGCGCGCGCCAAATAGGTAAAGGCGTTTTTGAATACATTAAGAAAATAAAAAAATTTGAAAATAGCTTGTAGTTTAAGACCTAGCGATAAAATAATTATAAAACTTTAAAATCTTGCTTGGCAAAACTAACGAACTTTTTGAAAAATAAAAAATTAACTCATAACGATTGTTCGCCAATTATAACGTATTTTCAAAGTAGGTAAAGGAATTTTTTAATAAAAGGTAAATATAACACGCGCGCCAAATAGGTAAAGGCGTTTTAGAATACATAAAAAAATAAATAAAATAGCTTGTAGTTTAAGACCTAGCGATAAAATAATTATAAAAACTTTAAAATCTTGCTAGGCAAAACTAACGATCTTTTTGAAAAATAAAAAATTAACTTATAACGATTGTTCGCTAATTATAACGTATTTTCAAAGTAGGTAAAGGCATTTTTGAATAAAAGGTAAGTATAACACGCGCGCCAAATAGGTAAAGGCGTTTTTGAATACATAAAAAAAAAATAAAAAAATAGCTTGTAGTTTAAGACCTAGCGATCAAATAATTATAAAAACTTTAAAATCTTGCTTGGCAAACTAACGATCTTTTTGAAAAATAAAAAAAATTAACTCATTACGATTGTTCGCCAATTATAACGTATTTTCAAAGTAGGTAAAGGCATTTTTTTAATAAAAGGTAAGAATAACGCGCGCGCCAAATAGGTAAAGGCGTGTTTCAATACATAAAGAAAATTTAAAAAAACATTAAAAAATAGCTCGTAGTTTAAGACCTAGCGATAAAATAATTATAAAAACTTTATAATCTTGCATGGTAAAACTAACGATCTTTTTGAAAAATAAAAAAAATTAACTCATAACAATTGTTCGCCAATTATAACGTATTTTCAAAGTAGGTAAAGGCATTTTTTTAATAAAAGGTAAGAATAATCCGCGCGCCAAATAGATAAAGGCGTTTTTGAATACATAAAGAAAATTAAAAAAAATAAAAAATAGCTTGTAGTTTAAGACCTAGCGATAAAATAATTATTAAAACTTTAAAATCTTGCTTGGCAAAACTAACGATCTTTTTGAAAAATAAAAAATTAACTCATAACGATTGTTCGCCAATTATAACGTATTTTCAAAGTAGGTAAAGGCATTTTTGAATAAAACGTATATAA
>CP092870.1:33291027-33303795 GCA_030710605.1 Cordylochernes scorpioides
AAAAAACAAATAAATACGATTGTTCGCCAATTCTAACGTATTTTCAAAGTAGGTAAAGGCATTTTTGAATAAAAGGTAAGTATAACACACGCGCCAAATAGGTAAAGGCGTTTTTGAATACATAAAAAAAATAAAAAAATTAAAAAAAATAGCTTGTAGTTTAAGACCTAGCGATAAAATAATTATAAAAACTTTAAAATTTTGCATGGTAAAAAACTAACGATCTTTTTAAAAAATAAAAAAAAAATTAACTCATAACGATTGTTCGCCAATTATAACGTTTTTTCAAAGTAGGTTAAGGCTTTTTTTTTTTTTGAATAAAAGGTAAAAATAACGCGCGCGCCAAATAGGTAAAAGCGTTTTTGAATACATAAAGGAAATTTAAAAAAATATATTAAAAAAGCTTGTAGTGTAAGACCTAGCGATAAATTAATTATAAAAACTTTAAATTCTTGCTTGGGAAACTAACGATCTTTTTGAAAAATAAAAAATTAACTCATAACGATTGTTCGCCAATTATAACGTATTTTCAAAGTAGGTAAAGGCATTTTTGAATAAAAGGTAAGTATAACACGCGCGCCCAATAGGTAAAGGCCTTTTTGAATACATAAAAAAATAAAAAAAATAGCTTGTAGTTTAAGACCTAGCGATAAAATAATTATAAAAACTTTAAAATCTTGCTTGGCAAGAGTAACGATCTTTTTGAAAAATAAAAAAATTAACTCATAACGATTGTTCGCCAATTATAACGTATTTTCAAAGTAGGTAAAGGCATTTTTGAATAAAAGGTAAGAATAACGCGCGCGCCAAATAGGTAAAGGCGTTTTTGAATACATAAAAAAAATTTAAAAAAAAAATAAAAAATAGCTTGTAGTTTAAGACCTAGCGATAAAATAATTATAAAAACTTTAAAATCTTGCTTGGCAAAACTAACGATCTTTTTGTAAAATAAAAAATTAACTCATAACGATTGTTCGCCAATTATAACGTATTTTCAAAGTAGGTAAAGGCATTTTTGAATAAAAGGTAAGTATAACACGCGCGCCAAATAGGTAAAGGCGATTTTGAATACATGAAAAAATAAAAAATTTAAAAAATTGCTTGTAGTTTAAGACCTAGCGATAAAATAATTATAAAAACTTTAAAATCTTGCTTGGCATAACTAACGATCTTTTTGAAAAATAAAAAAAATAACTTATAACGATTGTTCGCCAATTATAACGTATTTTCAAAGTAGGTAAAGGCATTTTTTTAAATAAAAGGTAAGAATAACACGCGCGCCAAATAGGTAAAGGCGTTTTTGAATACATAAAAAAAAATAAAAAATTTAAAAAAATAGCTTGTAGTTTAAGACCTAGCGATAAAATAATTATAAAAACTTTAAAATCTTGCTTGGCAAAACTAACGATCTTTTTGAAAAATAAAAAAAATTAACTCATAACGATTGGTCGCCAATTATAATGTATTTTCAAAGTAGGTAAAGGCATTTTTTTCAAATAAAAGGTAAGAATAACGCGCGCGCCAAATAGGTAAAGGCGTTTTTGAATACATAAAGAAAATTAAAAAAAAAAATAAAAATAGCTTGTAGTTTAAGACCTAGCGATAAAATAATTATAAAAACTTTAAAATCTTGCTTGGCAAAACTAACGATCTTTTTGAAAAATAAAAAAAAATGTTGACTTTGCTTAGAATTATTAATGAAACTGATTCCAATATTTATTAATTAAACATTATATTTATTGATTAACAAGAGAGATAACAATATAAAAGGGAAACTTATATTGAAACAAAGGAACTCTTTTTTTTTCTTGTTTTTCAGCGCCTATTTTCCCGTGAGCTCACACACACTCTGTGGTAACAAAAATTTTAAATATGTACAACACACGCTCCCCTGTGTGTAAGCCCTAATCAGCAAGTCCAAGGCTATCTGCACATTTCCGTAGTTTGTCCTTATTGTCCACACCATATCTTTGATTGCATCCAACAGTAACCGGTCTGGCCTTTCTTTTATATATGCCGTCACTTGGTGTTTTCTTCGTACTGTAGACCCATTTACTATTGATGACTTTCATACCATTTTCCCTTGGTACTAGTGTCCATACTTTATGTTTCTCTATCTCACTGAGCTCATCTTCCATTGCTTTGTGCCATTCATTTCTTTCTCCACTATCCATTGCTTCTTTAAAGTTCTCCGGAATATAATGATCAATTTCCATAATTAAGTTTGCATCATTCCTATCCTTTATTCTTTGTGAGCGTCGAACTCCTTCTTCAATCAATTTTCTTTCTTGTTCTTCAAGTCTTGCTTTGTGCCGTTCTTCTAAGATGCTCTTTGTTTCTCCTTTCTTCCTTCCTCCTTTTACACATCTTTCCTGTTTGTGATGAGTCATTCTCACAGTCACCACCTAGTTTTACTGAAGTATCCTCCTGAGACTTCATTTTACTCTCTGTGACAGGATTGTCTTCTTTCAAGATATGAAAGTCTTCAGCAACTATTTCTTCACAATTTCCTTTATAGGTCAAATTATCACAATTAGTATCTTCCTGAATATCATTTGCATAATCAATTCCTCTCTTATCTTCACTAAATTTTACTGATCTGACTTCATGGATTCTCTTTGTCATTATATCATATTCTGTAGGCTTTTCTTTTAATGGAATAACCAATAAATATTCCCTTTCTACCCTTTGGTGAAAACTTGTTTCTTCTTGGTTTGCTCTCAAGCCAATGTGTCAAACATTCAAATATTCGAATGTGTTTGACCGATGGTTTCCTGCCATTCCATCTCTGCATAGGTGTATTTTGCTTGATAGACCTGTGGGGTGTACAACTCTTAATGTATGCAGCTGTAGCAATTGCCTCTGCCCAAAACATCATGGGTAATTTTGAGTCAATTAGTAAGGTTCTCGCTGTATCTATAAGAGTCCTATTCACTCTCTCTGCGACTCCATTAGTTTGTGGTGCTAAGTTGGTGATGGATCCCACTTCTCTTGAAAAATCCTTCAAATCTAGAGTTACAAAATTCAGTTCCATTGTCCGTTCTTACATCTTTTATTCTAAGACCTAATTCGTTTTCGGCTCTTGCTTTAAATTCTTCAAATCTTTCAAAGGTCTCATCTTTTGATCTCAGGAAATATACAAAGATTCTTCTACTGTAATCATCTACTATAACAAGGAAATACTTAGATCCTCCTAAAGATTGACATGGCATTGGTCCACATAAATCCATATGAATCAACTGCAGGGGCTTAACTGTATAATTTTCTGTAATATATTCTGTATAATTTTCCCATTATGCATGCTTCACACTCTGGTAACCTTTCGAATTTTAGATCCAATCCTCTTACAATATGTCCTTGAATCATTTTTTTCATGTATTCTTCATTTATATGGTTCAATCTCTTATGCCATAAACTTATATTGCTATTTTTATTTGATAAATGTGTATTTATAACCATGACATTTTCATTTTTTGCTATTGGTACATTTCTTTGTTTTGTTTCCATCATAAACATTCTATCTTTAATATATGCTTCAGCAACTAAATCATTCCCTTCATTATAAATTTTTGCTCCATCCTTATTGAAAATAACTGAATTTCCCTTGTTGACTAATTCGTATACTGACAGGAAATTATTCCTTAAACTTGGTACATGTAAGATATCTTTGATGCGAATATTTTCTTGGCCTTCACTTGTGCATGTAGTAAGTCTCATATCTCCTTTGGCTATGGCTTGGTTAGTTTTGCCCTTCTCAGCTAGGTTGATTTCACTTTCATAATCTACCACATTTCCCATCAAAGTTAGGTTTGGGGTTAAATGTGCGGTGCATCCTGAATCTATACACCATATTTGTCTATCATTGCTCTCATCTGGTGAATCTTCAAATTCTTTTACATATGTTTCAAATGCTTGCTCATTAATTCCACTTTTCATAGTATCCACTAGGTTATTTGAATGTTCCCTACTGTATTTGTGATTTCTATCACCAGGATTCCATTTATTTTGGTATCCTTGTTTCTGTTTATCTCGAAACCAGCAATCATTAGCTAGATGTCCCTTTTTATTACAAACAAAACATCTTTTTGGCTGAAATTGTTGGACTTTTCTATTTTTAATTATGTATGCTTGTTCATGCCCATTCTCAACCGATTGATTTAATCTCATATTTCTTCTTGACTCCTCTTCTCTTAGAGTTTGTTGAATCTCTTCAATTGTTTCCTCTCTCTTTGATCGTAAGACAATAGCAATATTTTCATACCTTGGATGTATGCCTCTGACAATATGAAATGAAAGTTCTCTTGAGGTAAATTGATGCCCTAATGATGAACTTCTAGCAGCAATATTTTTTGCCCTTGTTATATATTCATCTACACTTTCATTATCTTTCATTCTAATGTTCTTTAATTCTAAGCCTATATCAATAATTTTATCTTCCAAATTGCCTGTGTATGTTTTTCTCAGTGAGTCCCATACTTTCTTAGCATTTGTTTCTCCTATGAACATTCCAGCTTGTTCATTTGTCAAAGTAGTGATGATTATCCCAAAAGCTTCATCATTTTTATCACTCCAAATCTCCCAAGAACTTTTGTCTTCCATATCAGGTTCTGGATCGGAAATTATACATTTAAATAATTTTCTTCCTCTCAGAACTGCGTCGATTTTCAAAGCCCATATTTGATAATTATTTCCTGTTAATGGTTCAATTTTTGTTTGGGATAAAAAGTTATATTCAGCCATTTTCGTCTTTTGAGCTAATATAAACAAACCAATATATAATTTAAAACAAATATATATTTTAAATTTATTTAAATATATTGGGTAGCTTTTAAACATGCAATATATAGATATAATTTAACTTAATCTATATAAATACCTTTAATCTTCTTAGAAGTGCTTCAGTTTGCCGATCAGAATAAACTTCTCGCTTAATCTTCAGATTAAATATTTTCGTTTTTGAGCTTTATATCAAATAAACCACGCTCTGCTACCAATTGTTGACTTTGCTTAGAATTATTGATGAAACTGATTCCAATAATTATTAATTAAACATTTTATTTATTGATTAACAAGAGAGATAACAATATAAAAGGGAAACTTATATTGAAACAAAGGAACTCTTTTTTTTTTCTTGTTTTTAGCGCCTATTTTCCCGTGAGCTTACACACACTCTGTGGTAACAAAAATTTAAAATATTGTTACGAGAAGAGCTCGCCAGGCGCCCTGTACCGAAGAGCTCGTGGCTAGAGGAGCGCGTGCTGCTGGCTGTTTTTGAAAATAAACATCTCTCTTAAAGAAGGCTTGCAAAACTCGTCCAAGTTAATTACTGGAGTATTCAACTTCTTTAACCATTACAGGGAGGGGCTACTCCGCGGCGGAAGAAACCGGAGGGATCACGCGCGACACTGGTGTCAGAAGTGGGATCGGGGGGGTCCAGGCAGCCTTAGAGCATAATATTGGTGAAGTCCGGACAGAGTGCAAGAGGCTGGAGATCGAGCTGGCGCGCATGAAGAGTCTAGAGGGTGCTGTGATCTCCCCTACAGGCCGCAACATACCTCCGCCTACCTTTGACGGACAAACTTCCCTCGAGGGTTTTAGGCGGCAATTCGAAGCAGTGACTCTCAACAATGGCTGGGGAGAAACCGAAAAAGTGACAAATTTGATTGTGGCTCTTCGGGGACCGGCCTTAGATCTGCTTCAGGCGGTTCCGCGTGCAGACCAACAGAGTTATGCGATGTTGATGGGAGAACTTGAGTTGAGATATGGAGAACAACATCTAAGGCAAGTATACCAAGCTCAACTTAAGCTAAGAAGACAAAAAGTCGGGGAAAGTTTGCAGGGGGTTGAAGCTGCTGTCAAAAGGCTCTGTCATCTGGCCTACCCTGGTGCTCCCATTGATTTCCTTGACCAATTGGCCGCCCAGACGTTTGTCGATGGTATTCGAGACGTAGAAGTCCAGAGAGTGTTACGACTTGCTTCTTTCGATAAATCAATAGAGGCGCTGGTTCGCGCCCTGGAGGTGGAGGCGGCCTACCGAGTGAGCGAATCGGGGTACCCACGGGTCCGTGGTGAAGAATTAATTGTGGAACAAAGCACCACTGGAGGCGGTGGGAAATCGGACGCCTTTAAGGAGATACTGAAGAGACTAGAACGACTAGAACGACTAGAAGAGACTGGCAGGCCTGGCAGACGATCGGCTGGGCCCTGTTTCCGCTGTGGACGACATGGTCATCTAAAGAAGCAGTGCACCGTCAGACTGCCCGACCAGAGACAGCCGGAAAACTAAATTCTGCCAACGTTATGGGGCAACCGTTGGCTGTGGTGAACCCGCACCACAATATTGTGTCTATCCGTGAAATAAAAAGGACCTATGACACTCTGATGATAGAAATATTTGTAAACTCAATAAGAATGAAGGCCACTGTCGACACTGGGGCGATGGTTTCCCTCATAAAAAAGGATGCGATAAGGAGCGCGCCAACTCCGTTGAGTCATGGCATGATGCTGAAAACAGTCACAGGAGACACATCGCCAATCTTGGGAGGACTGGACGTGGAGATCTGCCTCGGAGGAATTCGATTTAATCATCGAGTGCTGGTGGCGGAGATTGATGACGAGTTCATTCTTGGAATGGATATCCTCAGGAGACAAGATTTTACGTTCGATCCAACGCAAGGAGTTTTGACATTGGGCAGCGAAAGCTTTGTGCTGTCAAAAGAGGGTCAAAAAGAGGAAGGAGTCCGACTGTTTGCCTGTGAGGATAAGCACATTAATGGAAACAGCGAGGGGTGGTCAGGGCTGTCGCGGAGGAGCCTTTGGGATGTTGCATTGGATTAGCGGAACCAACTGATAACTCGGCGAAAAATCTCTTGGTGGCCAGAACACTCGTCAACACTATTCACGGGAAAGTCCCCGTTAGAGTGGCCAACGTTTTTTCTAGTGGAGTTCGCATCAGAAAAGGAGACCTCTTGGCGACTTGTACACCCATTTCAAGAATTTCTACGAAAGAAGACGGTCAACACAAAATAATAAGGCAGACGAAGTTGGAACTGGACTTAAAGGATCTGTCGGAAGAAGAGGCTCGGAATGCTCGGGCGTTTCTCAAGAAGAACCAGGACGCATTTTCGTCTGGAGATGGAAACTTGGGGAGGACAGATCTGGTCCGGCACCGGATAAATACTGGCGATGCTCAGCCTATCCGGCAACCACCTAGACGCCTGCCTATGGCGAAACAAGAAGAAGTGACTGGATTATTAAGGGAAATGAAACGGGACGGAATAATCGAGGAATCCAACGGCCCTTGGTCTTCGCCCGTGGTTCTGGTGACAAAGAAGGACGGTACTACAAGATTTTGTGTAGACTATAGGCGGCTAAACGACATAACCAAGAAGGACAGCTACCCCTTGCCGCGGATCGATGACACTCTAACAACACTAGCAGGGTCGTCGTGGTTCTCTACTCTAGATCTCAAGAGTGGGTACTGGCAGGTTGGCATGCATCCAGAGGACAAAGAAAAGACGGCGTTCAGTACAGGGAGCGGGCTCTATCAATTCACGGTGATGCCTTTTGGCTTATGTAATGCGCCGGCCACTTTCGAAAGATTGATAGAGCTCGTACTTAAAGGTTTGACCTGGAAGACCTGTTTGGTTTACCTTGACGACGTAATGGTCATGGACAGGACTTTCGAGGAACACCTTCGGAATTTGCAAGAGGTCTTCGATCGATTTAAGGCAAACAACTTGACATTGAATCCAAAGAAATGTCAACTATTTCAGAAGAGTGTAAAGTTCCTGGGTCATATAGTGTCCACTGAAGGAATCAGGACCAGTGACGACAAGATCTTCGCCATCAAAAATTGGCCCGAACCAAGAGATAAACATGAATTACGGAGCTTCCTTGGGCTGTGTACGTACTATCGACGCTTCGTGGAGGGATATGCCGATATTGCTGCCCCGTTGCATCGATTAACAGAGGCCAGGGCATCATTTCATTGGAAGGAAGAATGTGAAAAAGCATTCCGAGCTCTAAAAAGAAGCCTTTGTTCCAGTCCAATTTTGGCGTATCCTCAGCCGGGAACAAATTTTATTTTGGATACGGACGCCAGTAACCTTGGTATCGGAGCTGTGTTATCCCAGGTTCAGGATGAGGATGAACGGGTTATTGAATTCTTTAGTAGGGTACTGACTAAAGCGGAACGGAATTACTGTGCCACACGGAAGGAACTTTTGGCTATTGTAAAAGCAGTGGAGCATTTCCATAAATATCTTTATGGGCAGAACTTCCTGATCAGGACAGATCATGCCGCCCTCACGTGGCTGTTGCGGATGAAGAATCCTGAGGGCCAAGTGGCGAGGTGGTTGGAAAAATTGCAGCAATACCATTTTCAGATCAAACACCGGCCTGGAAGAAAACATAACAATGCAGATGCTCTCTCCAGAAGACCTTGTGGCGACTGCGAGCATTGTGAGAGAATTGATGAACATGAAGTAACCTCAAGGAGGACAACTATGGTGCCGAGCAACGATTGGACCGCTGAAAGTTGTAGGACTATCCAGCAACGGGATCCCAACATCGGCCCAATCTTGGAATGGAAAGAAAGGGGGAATGAAAGACCAAGCTGGGAAGTGATATCCGACAAGAGCCCCGAATTGAAGACCTTGTGGTCCCAATGGGACTCCCTCAGTATAGATAACGGACTGCTGAAAAGAATTTGGGAAAGTGCCGATGGAAGGAGTAAAACCATGCAGCTAGTAGTTCCTAAGGTCCAGGTTCCCAATGTCCTACGGGAAATACACGATGGGGTCTCGGGGGCTCATTTTGGCATTAATAAAACGCTAAAGAAAGTTAGGGAGAGATTCTATTGGGTCTACTATCACGAGGATGTGGAAAGGTGGTGCAAAGAATGCGACAGGTGTGCCGCAAGCAAAGGACCAAAAACTAGGTCCAGAGGAGTGATGAGGGAATACAATATGGGCGCACCATTTGAGAGAATCGCGATCGATGTGGCCGGTCCATTCCCAGTCACAGAAGGCGGCAACAAATATATTTTGGTCGCCATGGATTATTTCACTAAGTGGCCTGAAGCCTACGCAATCCCGAATCAGGAGGCTACGACGGTTGCGAAAGTTCTAATGGACAACCTGATTTGTCGGTTTGGAGTGCCACTGGAATTGCATTCGGATCAAGGACGAAACTTCGAGGCAGGGGTGTTCCAAGAATTGTGTAGGCTGTTGGGAATTCGGAAGACAAGAACTACTCCCCTTCACCCCAATCTGATGGAATGGTTGAAAGGTTCAATAAAACGATGGAGGAACATTTGTCTAAAGTTGTGGAGCAGCACCAAAGGGATTGGGACGTAAGACTGCCGCCATTTCTTATGGCGTACCGAGCCGCCATTCACGAGACAACTGGGCAGACACCGGCCAGGATAATGTTTGGAAGAGAATTACGACTTCCATGTGATTTGGAGTTCGGCAGTCCTGGGGAGCCGCCGGCAGAGGTAACTGATTATGTAAACAATCTGAGGAGTATTCTGTTGGAGACTCACGAATTGGTTAGGGCCAAGATTCGCACGGCAAGCCACCGGATGAAGACTCGCTATGACCAAAGGGCGAACCACGATGGATTTAGACAAAATGATTTGGTATGGCTGTTTGATCCAAAAATAAAAAAAGGACTTTCGCCAAAGTTGATGCCAGTTTGGGAAGGGCCCTACAAGATCATCAAAAGGATCAATGATTTGGTCTACCGTATCCAGCAAAGTTCTAAATCAAAGGCCAAGGTGGTGCATTTGGGAAGACTGGCTTGTTACCAAGGAGATAGGACTAATTGGACCTGATCGGGACGATCTGGTTTAAGGGGGAGGTAGTGTTACGAGAAGAGTCGCCAGGCGTCCTGTACCGAAGAGCTCGTGGCTAGAGGAGCGCGTGCTGCTGGCTGTTTTTGAAAATAAACATCTCTCTTAAAGAAGGCTTGCAAAACTCGTCCAAGTTAATTACTGGAGTATTCAACTTCTTTAACCATTACAGGGAGGGGCTACTCCGCGGCGAAAGAAACCGGAGGGATCACGCGCGACAATATGTACAACAAAAAATTAACTCATAACGATTGTTCGCCAATTATAACGTATTTTCAAAGTAGGTAAAGGCATTTTTGAATAAAAGGTAAGTATAACACGCGCGCCAAATAGGTAAAGGCGTTTTTGAATACATAAAAAAAATAACAAAAAATTAAAAATAGCTTGTAGTTTAAGACCTAGCGATAAAATAATTATAAAAACTTCAAAATCTTGTTTGGCAAAACTAACCATCTTTTTAAAAAATAAAAAAATTATTTCATAACGATTGTTCGCCAATTATAATGTATTTTCAAAGTAGGTAAAGGCATTTTTTTTAATAAAAGGTAAGAATAACGCGCGCGCCAAATAGGTAAAGACATTTTTGAATACATAAAGAAAATTTAAAAAATAGCTTGTAGTTTAAGACCTAGCGATAAAATAATTATAAAAAACTTTAAAATCTTGTTGGGAATCTCTTATGGTTCAGACAATGAAACAACAAATAACAAGTTTACTTACAGCTGAAGTGGTTTTGAAGAATTAGGCGATTTTACCTTTTAAGAAAGTATTTTAAATTTATTATTTTCAAAGAGAGAGAGAGAAAAGAACATTTAACAATTTACATTACAATTACTAATTTTGTAAACAAAACCAACACTCCTTTGTTCTCGTTTTTATATTACAGTGTTGTCAGTCTAAAAGTATTTCAAGATCATTGATTTACTATTTTTCTTTTTTTTCCAACATTCCCTCTTAAATCAGTGATCTTATCACATTCAACAGTTTCTTCACTTGACTCATGTTTTGAATGGTTGTCATAAGAAGGGATTTGAATTTGTCAAACTTTGGTCTGGCTAGAGGTTTTGTTAGGATGTCTGCAATTTGGTGTTCTGTTGGACAATATATCAGGTTAAACTTTTGAGCTTGATCTTTCACAAAATGATATTTGACATCAATATGTTTAGTTTTAGTGGTGAATTGGCCTGATTTTATAATTTTTATAGTGCTTTGGTTATCAACATAGAGATTTATATCAAAATTATCAGTAATTAATTCTTCTAATAGGGATCTTATGTATGACACTTCTTTGTATGCATCTGCTGCAGCAATGAACTCTGCTTCAGTGCTGGAAAGGGCAATTACAGGTTGCTTTCTGGAGCACCAACTTATAGGACCTCCACATAAGTAAACTACATATCCTGTGGTACTTTTTCTAGTTTTAATATCTCCAGCAAAGTCAGAATCACAATACACATTTAATTCAAATAGCATCTCTCCATCATATGATATGCCTAAATTGGTGGTGTGATTTAAATATCTTAGGGTTCTTTTGATGTTTATAATATCTTGAGTTGTAGGATCATGCATTGACCTGCTTTCAAAATTTGTGGCAAAGGTCATGTCTGGTCTAGTTTTGTTTGTCAAATATAAAAGGCTTCCAATTGCTTGTCTGTAGGGAAATTTGTTATCATTTGATATTTCCAAGTTTTTGTCTGCTTCTTTTGCTACATCTGTAATGGGAGTGGGTACTGGTTATGAGTTTTGCATATTATATCTTTCAAGAACTGATTTTGCATAATTTTCTTGTGAAAGTAAAATTTTATTTTTTTCCTCAAAACACAAATTTATTCCCAAAAAAGTTCTTGGATCATTGTTTATTTTAACTTCAAACTCTTGGCATAGTTTTTCTAAAATATTATTTAATTCTTCTTCATTATCTCCCATTAAGATACCATCATCTACATATATTGCAAGGTACATATTTCCTTTGTTGGTTTTAAAAAGACATGGCTCTGATTTTAGTTGTATGAAATCTTGGGATTTGAGAAAGGTTTTTAATCTTTCATTCCATTTTAACGGGGCTTGCTTTAAACCATACAATGCCTTTCTTAACCTACATATATTCCCTTTATAACCTTCTGGCAATTGAACATATATTTCTTCATCCAAAAACCCATATAGAAAAGCTGTTTTTATGTCAAATGTTTTAAAAACAAACCTTCTCTTAGCCATTAGAGCAAAGTATATCCTTAAAGAGACAGTGCTTATAACTGGACTGAATGTCTCATCATAATCAATGCCTGCTTCTTGTTCAAAGCCTCTTACAACTAGTCTTGTTTTGTAGCGTACATCTTCTTTCACTTTAAAGAGCCATTTAGAGGTCAGAATCTTCTTGTTTGACGCTTCATTTTATTTTACTATTTCCCAAACTTCATTTTTGGCAAGAGACTCTTTTTCTTCTTTTATTGCCTTTTTCCATTTTTCTTGATTTGGACCAGATATAGCTTCCGAGTAAGTTAGAAGAGCTGATTCTGTTGTTCCATCCCGTTCTAAATAGAAGTCTTCATATCTTGATGGTGTTTGTAAACTATTCTTTGGTCTAAGATTATATTTTGAAGTACTTGGTTTTGTAGGGATATCTTCTTTGTCTTCAGAGACTTCTGGTAGACTTGGTTCTTCATTTAATTCTAGTTGGTCTTCAGATTCTTCTTCTGGTTCGACAATAGGTATTTTTCTTCTTTATTTATACATCCTTTATCTAAAAAAAATACATCTCTAGCTGTAAAGATTCGTTTGCTTTGTTCATCCCAAAGGCGATAACCATTTGGTACATAACCTATAAAGGTATATTTTTTACTTCTGTCTTCCAATTTCTTTATGTGTTTTAGGGTTTTGACATAAGCTTCACAACCAAAAAGTTGTAAGTTTGA